>JAACNH010000678.1:0-19000 GCA_019447015.1 Hymenochirus boettgeri
AGGTATTATAATATTGTATGATATTATACAAGAAGGTCAGAAAGGGGAATTTCCAATATAAATATCCTATAAGTGGACTGGATGCCCCACACTAAGTAGGAAATCACGTCTAAGGAAAGTCTGGAGAACTCAATGGTCTACACTAAGGTAGGAATCAAATACAATGAGACCAAGTCCAGATTTAAACTCACCCTATGTCTTCTAAGTAGATTCTTGAAATGATCCATACAATAATGAATATTGTGGGTATGCCTGGAGGGTGAAAGCAGAATAGAAATATTCATATGAAGGCCTGAAGAAGACTTCACACGTTGTATGCATTAGGAAAGTCAATGACTTTGCCTGGTGATACACATGCTCTATTGAGAGGCTTAGACACAAAGGGACAGGAAGGAATGTGGACACAAACTATTATTGAAATTTAACACATGCAGTGTGGTCTGGATAGAGATGATAATTAATGTCTCAGTATTGGGATAGAGAAATGAGACTGGTCCAAACTGGTTAAAAGTGTTTTAATGAAGAAGAGGGACTGGACATATAAAGACTATAGTCATGAGTTAGGGGCCTCCCAATATATTAATCCATTCCTCATATACCATAGAGTATTATGACTATAGTCATGAGTTAGGGACTTCCCAATATTTTAATCCATTCCTCATATACCATAGAGTATTATGACTATAGTCATGAGTTTAGGGGCTTTCCCAATATTTTAATCCATTCCTCATATACCATAGAGTATTATGAATATAGTCATTATTTAAGGGCTTCCCAATATATTAATCCATTCCTCATATACCACTAGGTAATTATGACTATCGTCTTAGTATCAGGGGCTTTCCAATATATTAATCCATTCCTCAAATATACCATAGAGTATTAATGAAAAACCCTTTTATAGTCATGAGTTTAGGGCCTCCCCAATATTTGAATCCATTCCTCATATACCATCAGAGTATTATGACTATAGTCAATGAAGTTAGGGGCCTCCAATGTTTAAAATAATCCATTCTCATATACCATAGAGTATTAGACTATAGTCATGAGTTAGGGGCTTCCCAATATTTTAATCCATTCCTCATATACCATAGAGTATTAGGACTATAGTCATGATAGGGCTTCCAATGATGTATTAATCCGCTCCTCCTATACAACAGAGTATTATGACATCGGTCATGAGTTAGGGGGCTTCCAATATAATTTTATCCCATCCTCATATACCAATAGAGTATTAAGAATATAGTCATGATTTAGGGGGCTTCCCAATAATAATCCATTCCTCATATACATTGAAGTATTATGACTTTAGTAATGAGTTAGGGCTTTCCAATATAATTAATTCCATTCCTCATATACCATAGAGAATGTATGACAATATGTCTCCGTTGAGTTAGGGGCTTCCCCATATATTAATCCATTCCTCATATACCATGAGTATTATGACTATAGTCCAATGAGTTAGATGGACTTCCCAATATATTAATCCATTCCTCATATACCATAGTAGTATTATGACTATAGTCATTGAGGTTTAGGGACTTCCCAATATGTTTAATAATTCCATTCCTCCTATACCATAGAGTATTATGACTAGAAGTCATAATTTAGTAGGGCTTCCCAATATATAATCCTTTCCTCATTACCATAGAGTATATGACTATAGTCTGAGTTAGGGACTTTCCCAATATTTTATCCATTCTCATATACCATAGAGTATTTATGACTATAGTCTTGAGTTGGAACTTCACAATATTTTTATCCATTTCCTCATATCCATTCCTCATAATACCATAGGTCTTATGACTATGGTCTAGAGTTAGGGACCTTTCACAATATTTTAATCCATTCCTCAATACCTAAGTACTTAATAATTATAGTCATGAGTAGGGGCTTCCCATATTTTAATTTAATTCCATTCTCATTATCCATTCCTCATATACCATAGAAGTATTATGACTATAGTAAATGGCGTAGTAGGGGCTTCCCTATATTTTAATACACATCTCCTCATATACCATAGAATTATAAAAAACAAAAAATGACTATAGTTTGGAGTTAGGGGCTTCCAATATTTTAAATCCCTTCCTCATATACCATAGAGGATTAATGACTATAGCCTGAGTTAGGGAACTTCCTTCCAAATTTAATCCATTCCTCAGATCCATGCCTCATATACATAGAGTATATAGGACTATAGTACTTGAGTTAGGGGCCTTCCCAATAGTATTTAACTATAGCCATTCCCATATACCATAGAGTTTATGACTATAGTCCATGAGTTAGGGACTTCCAATATTTGTATCCATATCCCTCATAACCAATAGATATTTACTGCATATGTCATAATTTAGGGGCTTCCCAATATATTAATATCCATTCCTCATATACCATATCGAGTATTATAACAATATTCTTTTTTTTTGAGTTATGGGCTTCCCAATATATTATCCTTCCCCTCATATACCAGAGAGTATTATGACTATATTCAATGAGTTAGGGACTTCCCAATAATATAATCCATTCCTCATATACTACCATAGAGTATTATGACTATGTCATGAGTTAGGGACTTCCCATATTTTAATCCATTCCTCATATACCTAGATATGCCTATAGTCTTTAGTTAGGGACCTTCCAATAATTTTAATCCATTCCTCATATCCATTCCCTCATATACATAGAGTATTATGACTATAGTCTATATAGGGACTTCACAATATTTTAATCCATTCCTCATATACCATCGAGTATTATGAATATAGTCCCATGAGTTTAGGGGCTTCCCAATATTTGAATCCATTCCCTCATATCCATTCCTCATATACCCATAATAGAGTATTATGACTCTATATGATTAGGGGCTTCCCTATATTTTAATCCATTCCTCATATACCATAGAGTATTATGACTATAGTCTTTAGTTATGGGCTTCCCATATTTAAATAATTCCATTCCTCATATACCATATAGATTAATACCTATGCCTTGTTAGGGGACTTCCCAATCTTGTCCTTTAATCATTTCCTCATATCCCTTACTCTATACCATAGAGTATTGATGTCCTATAGTCCTTGAGTTAGGGACTCACAATATTTTAATCCATTCCCTTCCTCATATACCACATAGAGTATTATAATATAGTCATGAGTCTTAGGGGCTTCCCAATATTTTATATCCATTCCCTCACATCCATTCCTCATATACCATAGAGGTCTTATGACTATAAGCTTGCGATTAGGGGCTTCCCAATATATTATCCATTCCTCATAACAAAGATTATTATGATCTCGTCATGGTTATGGGCTTTCTCCCCCAATTTTTCAATCCATTCCTCAGATACCCTCAGCGTATTATTGAAATATAGTCATGAGTTAGGGCATCCCAATATATTAATCCATTTCCTCATATAGCCATAGATACTGAGTGTGCTATAGTAATGATTAGGGTCTTTCCAATAATATTAATCCATTCCTCATATACCTATAGAGTATTATTACTATCGTCATGAGTTAAGGGCGTTACCAATATTTTACATGCCATTCCTAATAGCCCAAAAGTTCTAAGGACTATAGTCCTTGAGTTAGGGGCTTTCCCTGTAGTTTAAAATCCATTCCTCAATACCATAGAGTATTATGAACTATAGTCATGAGTTGGGGCTTCCCAATATTTTATCCCTTCCTCATATACCATAGAGTATTATGAATATAGTCTTGAGTTAGGGGCTCCCCTGTATTTTAACCATTCCTCCTAAGACATGAGTCTTTGACTAGATCAATGGTTAGGGGCTTCCCAATATTTTACTCCATTCCTCATATCCATAGAGTATATGATATAGTCCATGATTTCGGGCTTCCCAATATATTAATCCATTCCTCATATCCATAGAGTATTATGACTATAGTACTGAGTTAGGGGCTTTCCAATATATTAATCCATTTCCTCATATACCATAGAGTATTATGCGGATAGTCCCATGAGTTTTAGCGGGCCTTCCCACATATATATTAATCCATTCCTCATATACCATAGAGTATTATGACTATAGTCATGAGTTAGGGACTTCCCAATTATATTAATTAATCCATTCCTCATATACCATAGAGTATTTGACTATATCCTGAGTTAGTTGACTTCCTTCCCAATATTTTAATCCATTCCTCATATCCATAGAGTATTATGAATAAGGTCATGAGTTAGGGCTTCCCAATATTTTAATCTCATTCCTCATATACCATAGAGTTTATAAACTATAGTCTTTTGAGTTTTAGGGGCTTGCCCAATATTTTATCCAGTCCTCATAATCCATTCCTCATCATACCATAGATATTATGACTATATCTTGAGTTAGGGACTCCCCGATATTTTAATCCCATTCCTCATATCCATTCTTTTCATATACAAGAGTTTATGACTATAGTCCATATGAGTTCGGGGCTTCCCTACCAAGAATTTAATCCATTCCTCACTATAACCATAGAGTATTATGAGCTATAGTTCTTGAGTTTAGGGGCTTCCATAATTTATAATACCATTCCCTCCTCATATACAATAGAGTTTAATGACCTATGTCTTGAGTTGGGTGGCTTTTCCCAATATTTGATCCATTCCTCAATATACCATCGAGTATTATGCAATATAGTCTTTGAGTTAGGGGGCTTACCAATATTTTAATATTTCCTCATATCCCATCAGGACTATTTATTGTTACTCGAGTGACTTTAAATTAACCCCCCCCCCCAAAAAAAACCAAAAAAAAAAACCAGCATTAATAAAACCAGCACTCCTATCATGGACTATATTGTAGTGAAATAATAGCCACGACAGGTTCATTGACGATAGCCACACACAGTAAGTAAAAATAAGCCACCACAGTCATTGTAACAAATGAGACACACCACAGTAAGTAACAATAGCCCACACATGTCATTGTAACGATAGGACACACACAGTAAAGTAACAATAGACACACGGTAGTAACAATAGACACACACATAAGTAACAAGACACACAGTAGTAACAATAGACCCACAGTAAGTAACAATAGACACACGGTAAGTAACAATAGACACACAGTAAGTAACAATCGACACACAGTAAGTAACAATAGACAACACAGTAAAGGAACAATAGACACAAAGAAGTAACAAATAGACACACACAGTAAGTATAACAATAGACACACAGTAAGTAACCAAGGAAACACAGAGTAAGTAACAATAGACACACGTAAGTACATAGACACACAGTAAGTAACAATAGACCACACAGTAAAGAACAATAGACACACAGTAAGTAACAATAGACACACAGTAAGAACAATAGACACACACATAAGTGTAACAATAGACCAACACAGTAAAGTAACAATGACACCACACAGTAAGTAGTAGTAACAATAGACACAAAGTAAGTAACAATAGACACCACGGTAAAGTAACAATAGGACACACACAGTAAGAACAATAGACACACATAAGTAACAATAGGACACACAGTAAGTAACAATAGACACACAGTAAGTAACAATGACACCACACAGTAAGTAACAATAGACACACGTAGTAACGTAACAATAGACACACAGTAAGTAACAAGAGACACACAGTGAAGGAACAATAGACACACACAGTAAGGAACAATAGACACACACAGTAGTAACAAAACAGTAAGTCACAATAGACCACAAACAGTAAGTAACAATAGACACCACAGAAGTAACAATAGACACACACGTAAGTTAACCAATAGCACACCAGTCATTTGTAACAATAGACACACACAGTCATTGTAACGATAGACACACACAGGTCATGTAACCAATAGACACACACAGTCATTGTAACAATAGACACACAGTAAGTAACAATAGCCACACAGTCATTGTAACAATAGACACACACAGTAAGTAACAATAGACACACACAGTCATTGTAACAATAGCCACAAGTCATTGATAACAATCGACACACACAGTAAGTAACAATAGCAACACAGTCATTGTAACGATAGACCCACACAGTAAGTAACAATACCACACAGTCATGGTAACAATAGCCACACACAGTAGTAGCAATAGCCACACAGTCATTGTAACACTAAGCACACACAGTAAGTAACAATAGCCACACAGTCATTGTAACGATAGACACACACAGTAAGTAAAAATAGACACACGGTAAGTAAACAATAGACACACACAGTAAGTAACAATAGACACACAGTAAGAACAATAGACACACAGAAGTAACATAGACACAGAGAAGTAAACAATAGACAACACAGTAAGTAACAATAGACACACAGATTAGTAACAATAGACACCCAGTAAGGAACCAATGACCACACAGTAAGTAACATAGACACACACAGTCGTAAGGAACAATAGACACACAGTAAAAGTAACAATAGGACACACAGAGTAAAGTAACAATAGACCACACAGGAGTAAGTAACAACTAGACAAACAGTAAGTAACAAAGACACACAACGCAGTAAAATAGACACACGTAAGTAAAAACAATAGACACACAGTAAGTAACAATAGACACACAGTAAGTAACAATCGACACAACACAGGAGTAGTAACAATAGACACACAGTAAGTAACAATAGACACACGGTAAGTAACAATAGACACACACAGTAAGTACAATAGACAACAGTAAGTAACAATAGAACACAGTAAGTAACAATAGACCACCAGTAAATACCAAACAATAGACACACACAGTAAGTAACAATAGACACACAGTAAGTAACAATAGACACCACAGTAAGTAACAATAGAACCACACAGTAAGTAAACAATAGACACACACATCAGTAAGGTAACAATAGACACACACAGTAAGAAAAACAAACAGTAAGTAACAATAGAAGTAACAATAGGGGACACACACAGTAAGTAAACAATAGACACCACAGTAAGGAACAATTAGACACACACAGTAAGTAACATAGCCACACAGTCATGTAACAATAGGACAACACGTCATTGTAACGATCGACACACACAGTCATTGTAAACATAGACACCACCAGTCATTGTACAATAGCCACCACCACAGTAAGTAACATAGCCACACAGTCATAGTAACAATAGACACACACAGTAAGTAACAATAGACACACACAGTCATTGTAACAATAGACACACAGTCATAGTAACAATAGACACACACAGTAAGTAACAATAGCCACACAGTCATTGTAAGATAGACACACACAGTAAGTAACAATAGCCCACGTCATTGTAACAATAGGACACACAGTCATAGTAACAATAGACACACACAGTAAGTAACATAGCCACTCAGTCATTGTAACAATAGACACACACAGTAAGTAAACAATAGACACACAGTCATCTGCTAACAAAGGACACACACGTAAGTAACAATAGCCACACAGTCATTGAACGATAGCCCACACAACAGTGTCATTGTAAAAATAGGACCACAACAGTTCATTTAACAATAGCACACATCATTGTTTAACGATAGACACACACAGTTCATTGTAACAATAGACACACAGTCATTGAACAATTAGACACACACACAGTCATTGTAACATAGACACAAGTCATTGTAACAATAGACACACAACAGTCATTGTAACAATAGGCACACACACAGTCCATTGTAACAATAGTCACACACAGTAATAGTAACAAAGACACACACAGTCATAGTAAACAATAGGACACCACAACAGTCATAAGTAACAATAGGACCACACAAGTAATAGTAACAATAGACACACACAGTTCATTGTAACCCAAATAGACCACACACAGTCATTGTAACAATAGACACACACAGTCATTGTAACAATAGCCACACACAGTAAGTAACAATAGCCACACAGTCTGTAACAATAGACACAACAGTAAGTAACAATAGCCACACAGTCATTGTAACAATAGACACACACAGTAAGTAACAATGCCCACACAGTCATAGTAACAATAGACACACACAGTAAGTAACAATAGACACACACAGTCATTGTAACAATAGCCACCACAGTCATAGTAACAATAGACACACACAGTCATTGTAACAATAGACACACACAGTCATTGTAACAATAGCCACACAGTCATTGTAACAATAGCCACACAGTCATTGTAACAATAGCCAAACACCGTCAGTAAGTAAGAATAGCCACACCAGTCATTGTAACAAATAGACACAACACAGTCATTGTAACAATAATCACCAGTCATAGTAACAATAGACACACACAGTCATTGTAACAATAATCACACACAGTCATTGTAACAATAGACAACACAGTCATAGTAACAATAGCCACACAGTCATTGTAACAATAGACACACACAGTAGTAAGTAACACTAGGACACACAACCAGTCATTGTGTAACGATAGGGACACACACAGTCATAGTAACAATAGCCACACAGTCATTGTAACAATAGACACACACAGTAAGTAACAATAGACACACACAGTCATTGTAACAATAGACACACAGTCATAGTAAACAGAAGCCACCACACAGGTCATTGTAACAATAGACACACCCAGTAAGTAACAAATAGACTCACACACAGTATTGTAACGATAGACACACAAAGTCATTGTTGAACAATGAGAAACACACAGTCATAGTAAAAATAGCCACACAGTCATTGTAACAATAGACACACAACAGTCATAGTAACAATAGCCACACAGTCATTGTAACAATAGACACACACAGTAAGTAACAATAGCCACACAGTCATTGTAACGATTAGACACACACAGTCATTGTAACAAAGACACACAGTCATTGTAACAATAGACACACACAGTCATTGTAACAATAGGACACACAGTATGTAAAAAAAATAGACACACCACAGTCATTGTAACAATTAGGACACCACACAGTCATGTAACCAATAGTCCAAACACAGCATAGTAACAATAGACACACACAGTCATAGTAACAATAGACACACACAGTCATAGTAAACAATAGGACAACACAGGTCATAGTAAAGTAACAATAGACACACACAGTCATTGTAAACAATAGACACACACAGTCATTGTAACAATAGACACACACAGTCATTGTACACAATAGCCACACACAGTAAGTAACAATTAGCCACACAGTCATGTAACAATAGACACACACAGTAAGTAACAATAGCCACACAGTCATTGTAACAATAGCCACACACAGTAAGTAACAATTAGACACACACAGTCATTTGAACAATAGCCACACAGTCATTGTAAACGATTAGACCCCCCCCAAAAACACAGTCATTTGAACAAAGACACACCACAGGTCATTGTAACAATAGCCACACAGTCATTTGTAACAATAGCCCACACAGTCAGGTAACAATAGCCAACACAGAAGTAAACAATAGCCACACAGTCATTGATAACATAGACACAACACAGTCATGAAAAACCCCCAATAATCACAGTCATAGTAACAATTTTTTTTAGACACACACAGTCATGGTAACAAATCACACACAGTCATTGTAACAAAGGACACACACAGTCATTAGTAACAATAGCCACACCAGTCATGGTACAATAGACACACCACAGTAAGTAACAATAGACACACCCACAGTCATGTAACGATAGACACAACACAGTCATAGTAAAAAAAAAAAAAAAAAAAAAAAACCCAATAGCCACACAGTCATTGTAACAATAGACACACACAGTAAGTAACAATAGACACACAGTCATTGTAACAATAGACACACACAGTCATTGTAACAATAGACAAAACCAGTCATGGGAACATAGACAGCACACAGTCATTGTAACAATAGTCACAACAACAGTCAAGTAACCAATAGGCACACCAGTCATAGTAACATAGCCACACACAGTCATCGTAACAATAGGAACACACACCAGTCATAGTAACAAGAGACACACACAGTCATTGTAACAAAATAGACACACACAGTCATTGTAACAATAGACACACAAGGCATTGTAAACAATAGCAAACACAGTAAGTAACAATAGCCACAAGTCATTTAAACATAGACACAACCCACGTAAGTAACAATCCACACAGTCATTGTAACCAATAGACACCCCCCCCCCCCCCCCACCCACCACAGGAAGGAACAATAGCCACACAGTCATTTCATTGAACAATAGGAACACACAGTAAGTAAACAATAGACACACACAGTCATTGTAAAACAATAGCCCACACAGTCATGGTAACGATAGCACACACAGTCATTGAAAATTAGACACACAAGTCATTGTAACACAGCCACACAGTCATTGTAAAAATAGCCACACGTCATGTAACATAGCCAAACCCAGAAGTAACAAATAGGCCACACAGTCATTGTAACAATAGACACCACAGTCATTGTAACAATAATCACCAGTCATAGTAAACCAATAGACACACACGTCATTGTTATAAACAATAATCACACACAGTATTGTAACATAGGACAAACACAGTCATAGTAACAATAGCCACCAGTATTGTAACAAAGAACACACACAGTAAGTAAACAATAGGACCACACACAGTCATTGTAACGATAGACACACACAGTCATAGTAACAATAGCCACACAGTCATTGTAACAATAGACACACACAGTAAGTAACAATAGACACACACAGTCATTGTAACAATAGACACACACAGTCATAGTAACAATAGCCACACAGTCATTGGAACAATAGACACCACACAGTAAGTAACATAGACAACACACAGGTCAAGGTGATAACGATAGACACACACCAGTCATTGTAACAATAGACACAACACAGTCTAGTAAACATAGCCACACAGTCATTTGTAACAATAGACACCACCCAGTCTAGTAACAATAGCCAACAGTCATTGAACAATAGACACAACAAAGTAAGTAAAATAGCCACACAGGGCATTTGTAACGATAGACACACACAGTCATTGTAACAATAGCCACACAGTCATTGTAAACAAATAGCACACCACGTAATTGTAACCAATAAGACACACAGTCATTGTAAACAATAAGACACACACAGTCATGTAACAAGAGACACACACAGTCATAGTAACAATAGCCACTCAGTCATAGTAACAATAGACACACACAGTCATAGTAACAATAGACACACACAGTCATAGTAACAATGGACACACACATCATGTAGTAACAAATAGACACACACAGTCATGTGAACACTAGACACACACAGTTCATTGTAACAATAGACACACACAGTCATTGAACAATAGCCACACACAGTAAGTAACAATAGCCACACAGTCATTGTAACAATAGACACCACCACAGTAGTAAGTAACAATAGCCACACAGTCATTGTAACAATAGACACACACAGTAAGTAACAATAGACACACACAGTCATTGTAACAATAGCCACACAGTCATTGTACGATAGACACACACAGTCATGGTAACAATAGACACACACAGTCATTGTAACAATAGCCACACAGTCATTGTAACAATAGCCACCACTAGTAATTGTAACAATCGCCAAACACAGAAGTACAATAGCCACACAGTCATTGTAACAAAGACACCACACAGTCATTGTAACAATAATCACAGTCATAGTAACAATAGACACACACAGTCATTGTAACAATAAAGCACACACAGTCATTGTAACAATAGACACACACAGTCATAGTAAAAATAGCCACAAAAGTTATGAAAACAAGACAAACACAGTAAGTAACAATAGACACACCGTCATGTAAACGAATAGACACACACAGTCATAGTAACAATAGCCACACAGTCATTGTAACAATAGACACACACAGTAAGTAACAATAGACACACACAGTCATTGTAACAATAGACACACAGTCATAGTAACAATAGCCACACAGTCATTGTAACAATAGACACACACAGGAAGTAACAATAGACACACACAGTCATTGTAACGATAGACACACACAGTCATTGTAACAATAGACACACACAGTATCCAGTAACAATGCCACACCCGTCATTGTAACAATAGACACACACCAGTAATTAGGAACAATAGACACACAGTCATTGTAACACAATAGACACACACAGTAAGTCAATAGGCACCCACAGTCATTGATAACGATTAGACACACACAGTCATGTAAACAATAGACACACCCACCGTCATTGTAAACAATAGACACAACCACAGTCCATAGTACAATAGACCCACAGCATAGTAACCAATGACACACACGTCATTGTAAAAAAGAGACACACACAGTCATTGTAACAATAGACACACACAGTCATTGTAACAATACCCACAGAGTCATTGTAACAATAGACACACACAGTCATTGTAACAATAGCCACACACAGTCATTGTAACAATAGACACACACAGTCATTGTAAACATGACACACCAGTCTTGTAACAATAGAACACACAATCATTGTACAATAGACACACACATCATTGTAACAATGACACACCACATATTGTAACAATAGACACACCAACAGTCATTGTAACAATAGACACCACAAGTCATTGTGGAACAATACCCACAGAGTATTGATAACATAATCACACACAGTCATTGTAACAATAGACACACACAGTCATTGTAACATGAGCCACACACAGTCATTGTAACAATAGACAACACACAGTCATGTAACAATAGCCACAACAGTATGTAACAATAGACACACACAGTCATTGTAAACCAATAGAACACACACAGTCATCTGTAACATAGACACACACAGTAATTGTAACAATAGACACCACACAGTCATTGTAACAATAGGAACACACAGTCATTGTTAACAATAATCACAGCACGTCATTGTAACAAGAGACACACACAGTCATGTAACAATAGACACCACAAGTCATGTGTAACAATAGACACACACCAGTCATTTAACAATCCCACAGAGTCATTGTACCAATAGACACACACAGTTCATTGTAACAATGACAACCACAAGTCATTTGTAAGAATAGGACACCACCAAGTAATTTGTAACAATAGCCAACACAGTCATGGTAACAATGACCACACACAGTCATTGTAACAAATAGACAACACAGTCATTGTAACAATAGGGGACACACACAGTCATAGTAACAATAGGGACACACACAGTCATTGTAACAATAGACACACACCTCATTGTAAACAATAGAAACACACAGTCCATTGTAACAATAGACACCACACAGTATGTAACAATACCCACGAGTCATTGTAACAATAGACACACACAGTCATGGTAACAATGACACAACATCATTGGTACAAATAGACACACAAGTCTTGAACAATAGACACACACAGTCATGTAACAATAGTCACACACAGTCATAGTAACAATAGACACAACACAGTCATTGTAACAATACCCACACAGTCATTGTAACAATAGACACACACAGTCATTGGAACAATAGACACACACAGTCATGTAACAATAGACACACACAGTCATTGTAACAATAGCCACACAGTCATTGTAACAATAGACACACACAGTCATAGTAACAATAGAGGGGGGGGACCAACCAAGTCATTGTAAACAATAGAACAAACAAGTCATTGTAACAATAGTCACCACAGTCATGAGGTAACAATAGTCACACAGTCATAGTAACAATAGTCACACACAGTCATTGTAACAATAGTCACACACAGTCATTGTAACAATAGACACACAGTCATTGTACAATAGGCACACACAGTCATTGTAACAATAGACACACACAGTCATTGTAACAATAGTCACACAGTCATAGTAACAATAGTCACACCAGTCATTGTAACAAATAGTACACACGTATAGTAGTAACAATAGTCACACAACAGGTCATGTACAATAGTACACACCAGTCATAGTTAACAATAGTCCCACAAAGGTCATCGTAAAACGCTAGGGACACACACAGTTATAGTAACAATAGTCACACACAGTCATTGTAACAATCGACACACACAGTCATAGTAACGATAGACAACACACAGATATAGTAAAGATAGTCACAACACAGTCATAGTAACGATAGTCACACACAGTCATAGTAACGATAGTCACACACAGTCATAGTAACGATAGGCACACACAGTCATATTAACAATAGTCACACACAGTCAGAGTTAACAATAGTCACACACAGTCATAGTAACAATAGTCACACACAGTCATAGTAACAATAGTCACACACAGTCATAGTAAAACATAGTCACACCACAGTCATAGTAACATAGGCACACCACAGTCTAGTAACATAGTTCACACATAGTCATAGTAACGATAGACACACACAGTTATAGTAACAATAGTCACACACCAGTTTCATTGTAACAATCGCACACATTAGTCATATACGATAGACAAACACCAGTTATGTAACGATTTTAGTCACACACAGTCATAGTAACGATAGTCACACACAGTCATAGTAACAATAGTCACACACAGTCATAGTAACAATAGTAACCACACAGTCATAAGTACGATAGACACACACAGTCATAGTAACGATAGTCAAACACAGTCATAGTAACAATAGTCACACATAGTCATAGTAACGATAGACACACACAGTTATAGTAACAATAGTCACACACAGTCATAGTAACAATAGTCACACACAGTCATTGTCACGAACGCCTGTTCACTGGGCACGTGATCTGACCAATCAATCGGTAACCTGCTGCCACCACTTCAAATTCTTAAGGCTTTGAAGATGCCCCCAAACACTCTTGACTCTCACTGACTATGCACACCCCTGTCCTGGCAGCTAAATGGTTAACTCTACACCATTCACTCCAGCAACTAACTGGTTAACATACAGGCAATCAAATGGGGGATATAAATCATGTAGAAGATATGAGAGAGACTCCATTGGAATTTCATCCTTCAATGTTGTATTATTCAGAAGTTGTTGGACTACGTGTTTCAGACCTCAATAGGTCCTTCCTCAGGTGTAAACCACAGAATTCTATTGCACTAACAATTCTAATTGCAAATCGCCCTATCTCAGAGCCATCTGAGGAAGGATTCAAATGAGGAAGCTCTGTACACCAACTTATAATGATCGAAATGAGAATTGGATTTGAGTGTTAACACATTGCTTGTTTGCTTTAAAGGAAACTCCACGGTACGAGGAATTACATATCTGAACCTGTTCGTCTCTTTCATCTTGAAAGCCTTCGTCGGTATTAGTGAAGGACGGTTTTCCTCTTCTCAGCTCCCACTTGCCCTGAATTCCCCTTGGTTATGAACCTCTTTTACCCCAATCTACCCTAAACCAAGCTCCCTTTTCTTTGAAATCTTTAAAACGGTTGTGCGTCTCTCGAGATATACAGTTGGGTTGACTACATAACTAGAGCTGTTCGAAACTGTTTCGTTTTGTTTTTGAATCTTCGAAGTTCGAGTTTCGGTTTTCGAAAAATAGGCTACATTCGATTTTCGATTTTTGAAAATTGTCTATTTTCGGCAATCGTCTACTTTCGATTTTCAAAAATCATCTACTTTCGGTTTTTCGAAAATGTTTTTCTTTTTATACTTCGGTTTTCGACAAGCGTCTACTTTCGGTTTCGAAAATCACTACTTCGTTTTTCGAGAAATCGTCTACTTCGGTTTTCGATAATCGCTACTTTCGATTTTCAAAAGATCATCTAACTTTGGTTCTTCGAAATCGTCTACTTTGGTTTTTCGAAAATCATTACTTCGGTTTCGAGAATCGTCTATTTCGGTTCGAAAAATGGTTCTACTTTCGTGTTTTCGACAACGTTCTACTTTCGGTTTTCGAAAATCATCTTACTTTCGGTTTTCGATAATCGTTTCTACTTTCGGTTTTCGATAATAATCGTTCTTACTTTCGATTTCAAAAAATCATCTAACTGTCGATGTTTCGACAATCGTTTTCTACTTTAGGTTTTCGAAAAATTTTTCATTCTACTTTCGGTTTTCGATGATCGTCTACTTTCGGTTTCGAATGTCTTTTTCTTTCTACTTTCGGTTTTCGACAATGGCTACTTTCGATTTTCAAAAAATCGTTTCTACTTCGGTTTTCGAAAATCGTTTCTAATTTCGGTTTTTCGGTAATCATCTACTTTCGGTTTTCGAGTAATCGTCTACGTTCGGTTTCGACAATCGTCCTACTTTCGGTTTTCGAAAATCATCTACTTTCGGTTTGCGATAATCGTCTACTTTCGGTTTTCGAAAATCGTCTTCTTCGACTTTTCGGTGTGCGGACAATTGTCTACTTTCGATTCAAAAAATCGTCTACTTTCAGTTTCAAAAATCGTTACTTTCGGAATTTCAAAAAATCGTTCTACTTTCGGTTTTCGGAAAGTCGTCTACTTTCGGTTTCGAAAATCGTCTACTTTCGGTTTGAAAAATCGTTCTTCTACTTTCGGTTTTTGAAAAATCTTTTCTACTTTCGGTTTTGAAAAAGTCGTCTTACTTTCGGTTTTTTGAAAATCGTTCATACTTTCGGGTTTCGAAAATCGTCTACTTTCGGGTTTTTGAAAAATGTTCTACTTTTCGGTTTTTGAAAATCGTCTACTTTCGGTTTTTGAAAATCGTCTACTTTGGGTTTTCGAAAATCATCTACTTTTGATTTTCGATTGCGATAATCATCTACTTTCGATTGCGATAAATCGAATTTTGGCTAAAAATCGATAAACTCAGAAAATGTGGGTTTCTAGACAATTGTATAAATATTCTGATTGTTAAAACGGACAGGTAGATTTTCCAATTTCCAAATAGCCGAAATGATAAGATTAGATAAGAGACGAGAGGCAATACCTGGATGGATGAGCGAAGTCAATGTACAAGTAAAGTAAAAGGAGCTTTGAAAAGTTCCCAAATCACTCTGTCTTATGATTGAGCAGAGAAGGGGTGAAATCCTTTCAATTCCTGTGATACCTTAGTGCCTTTCCACTCACTTGTATGAGATATGGAACTCACTCCTCCGGATATGCACAGTTGAAGGGTGTAGACACTTGAACCAAAGAACAACAAAATCTATTCCACTTCACATCCAAAGGTAACATGGCAGTTGTTTCCATTAATCAAAGTAAAATAAATCTCAGCGTACATTCCGAACATTCTAAAAACAGCAGCCTTGAAAAACATTATTTCCCAGTTGAACTTTTTCTAACCCCCCAATCAGCCAAATAAAAAATGTCCTTATCTGGCAGGGACATTGCACATTTCCTGGGGTCATGGCAGAGACTAGGGGACAAGAAAGTGGAAAGTAATCCCAATGGCTATTGTGATATCAATATTGGCCATGGGAGTTCCCTGTGACCTCTTAATTGTTATTGATACATAATTAAATTGAACTTCGATTGTTTTCTAATACAGATTGGCTGCAAATATATTAGTGTTTTCCAGTACGTGTCATGGCTACTTTCTATTGGCGTTGGTGGAGGAATCCTTCTATCTCAATACGCTCCTTGTGGTTATATTTCTCTTCAAAACAGACATTTGACAAGTTTATATGATAATGGATGGGGTGAGCTTTTCATTCATTCTCTTATTTCATTCATGCAAAATAAATCACTTCTACAAAGAAATTTCCAATATAGCATGATAGAATGCTGGGTGGTTATTAATGCTGGTTTTTTTTTATTGGTTTTTTTGGGGGGGGGGGTGTAAAGTCCACTCGAGTAACAGTAAATACTCTAGGTATATGAGGAATATTAAAATATTGGTAAAGCCCCAACTAAGACTATATTATATACTCGATGGCTTATATGAGGAATGGATTAAATATTGGGAAGCCCCTAACTCAAGACGATGTTCCATAATACTTAGTGTAGATGAGGAATGATTAAAATATTGGAAGCCCTACTCCAAGACTATAGTCATGACTACTTATGGTATATGAGGAATGGATAAATTATTGGGAAGCCCCTAACATGGACTATAGTCAAATACTCTATGGATATGAAAGAATGAAGATGAGGGAATGGAAATTAAAATATCGGGGAAGTCCCTAAACTCAAGACTATCGTCATAATACTTATTGTAATGAGGAATGGTATGAGGAATGGATTAAAAATATTGGAATCCCCTAACTCAAGGACTATAGGTATAATACTCTATGGTCTATGAGGAAGGGATTAAAATATTGGGAAGCCCCTAACTCATGACTATATTCATAATTACTCTATGGTATATGAGGAAGGAGTAAAATATTGGGGAAGTCCCTAACTCATGACATAGTCATAAATACTCTATGGTATATGAGGAGATGGATAATATATGGAAGCCCTAAAAAACTCTGACTATAGTCATAATACTCTATGGTATATGAGGAATGGAGAATATATTGGGAAGCCCCTAACTCATGACTATAGCATAATACTTTATGGATATGGAGGAATGGATAATATATTGGAAAGCCCCTAATAATTACTATAGTCATAATACTCTATGGTATATGAGGAATGGATTAATATATTGGAAGCCCCTTAACTCATGGGGGACTATATTCAAATACTCTATGGTAGATGAGGAATGGATTAAAATATTGGGAAGCCCCCTAACTCATGGACTATAGTCATAATACTCTTATGGGATATGAGGAAGGGGATTATATTTAAAGATACGGGAAAGCCCTAACTCAAGGACTATATTTCATAATACTCATGGATATGAGGAATGGAGTTGATTTAAAATATGGGGAGCCCCTAAATCTATGACTATAGTCATATTACTCTATGGTATATGAGAATGGATGAAATACAGGGAAGCCCCCTAACTCAAGACTATAGTTCATAATACTCTTATGGTATACTATATGAGGAATGGATTAAAATATGGGAAGTCCCTAACTCCTGGACTATAGTCAAATACTCTATGGTATATGAGGATGGATTAATATATTGGAAAGCCCCTAAACTCATTTACTATAGTCATAATATCTATGGGATATGAGAATGGATTAAGCTATTGGGAAGCCCCTAACTCATGACTATATTCATAATACTCTATGG
>JAACNH010000678.1:19085-31174 GCA_019447015.1 Hymenochirus boettgeri
TATATGAGGGAAGGATTAAATATGGGAAGCCCACTCATGATATAGTTCTAATACTTAGTATATGAGGAATGGATTAAATATTGGGAAGCCCCTCTAACATTCAAGACTACTCTAGTGTAAAGTAATAATGGGAACTACTAGATGTCATTCTATGTTATGAGGAATGGATTTGAGGAATGGATTAAAATATTGGGAAAGCCCTAACTCATGACTTTATTCATCAACTCTATGGTATATGAGGAAGGATTAAAAATTGTGAAGGTCCCTAACTCAAGACTATAGTCATAATACTCATGTATATGAGGATGTGATATAGAAGTCGGGATTAAAATATTGGGAAGTCCCACTCAATGCTATAGTCATAATACTCTATGGTATATGAGGAATGGGATTAAAAATATTTGGAATCCCTAATCAAGACTATAGTCATAATACTCTATGGTAAGTGAGGAATGATTAAATATAGGGAAGCGCCCTAACTCATTACATAGTCATAAGTACTCTAGGTATATGAGGAATGGATATGACGGATGGATTAAATATTGGAAAGCCCCTAACTCATTACTATATTCATAATACTCTATGGTATATGAGTAATGGATTAAATATGTGATGAAGTCCCTAACCCTCTAGACTATATAGTCATAATACTCTATGGTATATGAGAATGGATATGAGATGGATTTAAAAATATTGTGAGTCCCTAACTCAAGACTATAGTCCATAATACTCTATGGTAAATGAGGAATGGATTAAAATATTGGGAAGTCCCTAACTCATGGATACGTCAAATACTCTATGGGTATTAAGGAAATGATTAAGATATTGGGAAGTCCCTAACTCATGACTATATTCATAATACTTATTAAGAGGAATGGATTAATATATTGGGAAGCCCCTAACTCAAGACTATTGGTCCTAATACTATATGGTGCTATGAGGAATGGATAATAATATTGGGAAGCCCCTAAATTATGACTATTCATAATACTCATGGTATATTCGAGGAATGGATTACAATTTGGGGAAAGTCCCACCTACATGACTATAGTCATATATCCCGAAAAAATAGGTATATGAGGAATGATAAAATAGTGGGAAGCCCACTACTCAAGACTATAGTCATTATACTCTATGGTATATGAGGAATGGATTGAGGAATGATTAAATAGTTGGGATAGTCCCTAACTCAAGGGATAGTCATAATACTCTATGGATATGAGGAATGGATTAAAAATGGAGGCCCTAACTCGAGACTAATAGTTCATATACTCTATGTATAATGAGGAATTGATTAAAATATGTGGAAGCCCCTAACTCATTCTATTAGTATAATACCTTATGGTGTATAGGAGGAATTGATAGAGGAAGGAGTAAAATATTGGGAGCCCCTACTCATGACTATATTCATAATATCTATGGTATATGAGGAAGGATTAAAATATTGTGAAGTCCCTAACTCTAGACTATAGTCATAATACTTATGGGTATATGAGGAATGTATTGAGGGAATGGATATTAAAATATGTGTGAAGTCCCTAACTAAGACTATAGTCATAATACTACTCATGGTTATATGAGGAATGGATTAACATATTGGGAAGTCCCTAACTCATGACATAGTCATAATACTCTATGGTATATGAGGATGGATTAATATATTGGGAAGCCCCTAAAATTAGTGACTATATTCATTCATACTCTATGTATATGAGAAGGAGTAAACAATTGGGAAGTCCTAACTCATGACTATAGTCATAATACTCTATGGAGATGAGGAATGGATTAATAATATGGGAAGTCCCTAAACTCATGACTATAGTCATAAGACTCTATGGTATATGAGATGGATTAATATATTGGAATGCCCCTAACTTCAAGACTATTGTCATATATCTTATGGTATATGAGGAATGGATTAATATATTGGAAAGCCCCCTAACTCATTACTACAGTCATATATCAATGGTTATGAGGAATGGATAATGATATGGGAAGCCCTGAAGAATGACTATATTCATAATACTCTATGGTATATGAGGATGGATTTAATATATGGAAGCCCCAAACAGGACATACATAATACTCTATTGTACTGAGAGAATGGATTAATATTGGAAGCTCCCTAACTCATGACTATAGTCAATACCTCTATGGTATATGAGGAATGGAGTAAAAATTGGGAAGCCCCTAAACTCATGGACTATCAGTCATAATACTCTATGGTATATGAGAATGGATTTAAACATTGTGAGGGCCCCCTAACTCATGACTATAGTCTAACTACTCACTACTGGTATTGAGGATGGATTCAAATATTGGAGGCCCCTAAACTCTGACTATAGTCATAATCTTATGTATATAAGGAATGGATTAATATATTGGAAGCCCCTAACTCAAGACTATAGTCATAATACTCTATGGTTAATGAGGATGGATCATTAATATATTGGGAAGCCCCTAACTCATACTATACATAACTCTATGGATATGAGGAATGGATTAAATATTTGTTTGGAAGCCCTAACTAAGTACTATATTCATAATTACTCTATGGTATGAGAGGAATGGATTAAAAATATTGGGAGCCCCTCAACTCTGACTATAGTCATATTACTATGGTATGAGTAGAATGGATTAATATATGTGGGAAGCCCCTTACACTCATGGACTAATATTCATAATGACTCTATGTATATGAGGAATGGGATTAAAAATTGGGAAGCCCCTAACTCCAGTGACTATAGTCTTTATATGTCCACGTCCTCTTCTTCATTAAAACACTTTTAATTTAACCAGTTTGGATCCAGTCTCATTCTCGTATCCCAATACTGAGCCATTAATGATCATCTCTATCCCAGGACCAAACTGCATGTTGTTAAATTTCACATATGGTTTGTGTCCACATTCTTCCTGTCCCTTTGTGTTAAGCTCTCAAAGAGGCATGTGTATCACCAGGCAAAGTCCTGACTTTCCTAATGCATTAAAGTGTAAGTCTTCTTCAGAGCCTTTCACAATGAAAATGAATTCTATTCGCTTTCACCCCTCCAGCATACCCCAATATTCATATCGTAGTGGAATATTGTTCAAGAATCTACTTAGAAGACAAGGGTGAGTTTAAATCTGGACTTGTCTTTCATTGTATTTGATTCCTACCTTAGTGTAGACCATTGAGTTCACCAGACGTTCCTTTGACGTGAGTTTCCTACTTAGTGTGGGCATCCAGTCCATTATAGTATATTTAGATTGGAAAATTCCCCCTTTCTGACCTTCTGTGTATAAATCATACAAATTATAATAACCTGGTGTATTGAATCTCCATGTTTTCCTAGATGATTGGGACAGAATGCACACAGCGTTCCACTGTGGATCTAACGGATCCCGAATTATCATTCCATCATAGTGGATAACAGTGCCAACCTATTTAATTATCTATCGATTATACCTATTACTCTTCATTCCTGGTATCTTTAAAGGGACCATAACGACAAAGGGGCCATATGTTATAAGGCGCGTAACACTTTTTAGTGCTATTGCCTTTAACATCGGTTTAAGGATTGTTTAAACGTGATGCTAGATTTACGCTCCCAAGCATACCATTGTTGTATTTTATTACCGTTATGGTATTCTACATCCGAACATTCGTTTATTAACAACATTCGGGGTACCGTTTTACGATGTCGCTGTCAATACCAAGAATGCACTGTATGTCTAAATTGCGAGTATCGCGACTTTATAAATATGGCCCAAAGACACTAAAAAAAGTTTCCTCAAACGTTTTCTCCTTCCTATAAGCCCAAATCTGCCATCGTAATAACTATAGGAAGGAGATTATTCTAACTGTGTCTGGGACGGGGTTCTTTAATTCTTCAATAGAACCCCATTGTTTACAGGGCAGGAACAATGATTACTTGGCAGGTGCTTCTGGTCATACTGTAAGGATCACTTGCTAAAACTTTGTTTGTTTAATTTAAAGGGCAACAATTTTTATATTACTACCCTAAATTTACCCTTGATGCAGCATGATCAATAAGAAGACCTGGTAAAAACCTACCCCTTCTTGTATCTGGTACAGTGAGATCCATGCAGGGAAAGTCCTCTGTTTGTAAACAAGCTTCTGACAGGTCCCCATTTAAACACTTACAGTGCATTCTACCATCATTTTTCTTTAAATAAAAACGTTACTTACTAAAATGAAAGTCTGCTACTAAATGATGGCATGGGACTGATCTGGCGTCACTGTAGACCTCCATGTTGTATCTCAATTTCTCTCTGAGTCTTTAACTCTCCAAAATGACTTTCTGTCCGGAAGGTTGGGGGAAAGTGTCTAATGGACAATCCTTTCTTGCAGCTGAATTTCTGCCTGTTTGTCAGTATTCATGTCGCATTATCCTTCAGAAACTAGAGCACCCGATGTGGGGGCAATGACCAGTCACAATTCAAGTATAGAGCTTATTTACAGCTCCTAGGGTTGGAACCCAGACCTCGTGGAAGGTTATAGGGCTCCACGCTGGAGGAATAAATAATGAAAATCAAAGATATTCCCCCCGCCCTTTGGCTTGTTCACAGGAATGATGGGAAAAGGGCCGTCCATCCAGTGCTGTTATATTTAAGGCATAGGACCTCCCAATAAAGGCTTGTTTGGGTGCTATTACCACACTGGAAGCTTGGAGCATGCTTCCTAATAATACAAATATAAAGGATTCCTTAGACTAAATTATAATAACATTTAGCGGAAGTGCTACTGGATCTGTGCAAACTTTATACAAACATAGAAAGATCATCAATGCCAACATTCCTGGGCCCCATACAATATCATATTATTGTATAATCACGTTATCTCATATATATAAACATAGAAAGATACATTCAATCACATTCCTAGCAAGGCCCCATCAATATCATATATCTGTATATACGGTATATTCTTATATATAAACATAGAAAAGATAATCACTACACATTCCTAGCCCCATACAATACTCATATTATCTGTATACTACGTAATCTATAATATATATCATGAAGAAAAGATATCAATGCACATTTCCTAGGCCCCTCAATATCAGTCTATCTGTATATTGACAGTATATTCTATATGTATAAACATGAGAAAAGATAATCAATGCACATCCTAGGCCCCATACAATATTTATTTATCTGTATTACAGTATATACTAATGAATAACATAGCAAAAGATAATCAATGTACCATTCCTAGGCCCCCATAACATATCAATTATTGTATAGACAGTTATACTATATATATAAACATAGAAAAGATAATGCATGCACATTCCTAGGCCCCATACATATCATATTATCTGTATATACAGATATCTCAATAATATTAAACCATAGAAAAGATAATCAATGCACATTCCTGGCCCCATAAATATCATATTATCTTTATATACATTATATTTATATATATATCAACATAGAAAATTAATCAATGCCTACATTCCGTGGCCCCATCAAGTATCATATTATCTGCCAACTGGCAGTACAATATAAACATTAGAAAAGAATAATCAATGCACCATTCCTAGGCACCCATCTATCATATTAATCTGTATATACCTATATATTTATATATATAAACATAGAAAAAATAATCAATGCACCACTGTCCTGTGGCCCCATACAATATCATATTATCTGCACACCTGGCATAAATATAAACATAGAAAAGATAATCAGCACATTCCTAAGCCCCATACATATACATTATCGTTATATACAGTATATCATATAATATAAACATAGAACAGATAATCACTGATACATTCCTAGGCCCCATACAAATATCATATTATCTGTATATACAGTATATCTCTAATATAAACATAGAAAAGATAATCAATGCACATTCCTAGGCCCCATACAATATCTATATCTGTATATCCATATATTATAGATATATAAACATAGATAAAGATAATCAATGCACATTCCTAGGCCGCCATACAATATCATATTATCATGTAATACCAGTATATCTATATATATAAACTAGAAAAAGATAATCAATGCACATTCCTGGCCCATACAATATCATATTATCTGCACACTGGCATTACATAAACATAGAAAAGATAATCAATGACATCCTGGCCCCATACAATATATATTATCTGTAGTATACAGTATATCTATAATATATAACATAGAATATAATCAATGACATTCCTGGGCCCCCATACAATATCATATTATCTGCACCTGGCATACAATATAAATAGAAAAAGATAATCAATGCAATTCCTAGGCCCCATACATATCATATTATCTGTATATACAGTATATATTATATGTATATAAACATGAAAATATAATCCGGCAACATTCCGGGCCCTCATCAATATCATATTATCTGCAACTGGCAAAAATATAACAATAGAAAAAGATATATCATGCAATTCTAGGCCCATACAATATCATATTATCTTTAACAGTATATCTAATATATAAACAATAGAAAAGATAATCAGGTAGCATTCCTAGGCCCCATACAATATCATAAATATGCTTATATCCAGTATATCTATATTATTAAATAAAAGATAATCAATGCCATTCCCGGACCCCCTAAACAATATCAATATATCTGTATATACAGTAGTATCTAATATATATAACATAGAAAAGATAATCAATGCACATTCATAGGCCCCATAAATATCAATTATCTGTAATACAGTTATATCTATAATATAAACATAGAAAAGAAATCACTGTACCCTAGGCCCCATACAATATTTTTTTAATATTATCCTGCAAACTGGCTACTTTATAAACATAGAAAGATACAATCAATGTAATTCCTAGGCCCATACAAGATCATAATTAATCTGTTATACAGTATATCTATATGTATAACATAGAAAAAGATAATCAATTCACATTCCGAGGCCCCTACAATATCCACATTATCTACTGATATACAGTATATCTATATATATAAACATAAAAAGAAATCAATGCACATTCCTAGTCCCCATACAATATCCATTTCTGTATTACAGTAATCTATATATTTATAAACATGAAATAGAAAAGATAATCAATTGCACATTCCTAGCCCATACATATCATATTATCTGGTATATCAGTAGACTAATGATATCTATATATATATATCATATATAAACATAGAAAAGAGATAATCAATGCACATCCTGAGCCACATACATATCATATTATCTTATACTACATATATCTATATGTATAAACATAGAAAGTAATTCAAACACATCCTGTGCCCATACACTATCATATTTTCTGTATACTACAGTAATCTAATATAAACATAGAAAAGATAAATCAATACATCCAGGTCCATACAATATGACTTATCTGTATAACGTATATTCTATATTATAAAACATAGAAAAGAAATCAATGCAACTCCTAGGCCCCATACCATATAATATTATCTGTATATACAGGATATTATATTGTATAAACATAGAAAGATAATCAATGCACATTCCTAGGCCCATACATATCAAATTATCTGTGATAACAGTTATAGTCTATATATATAAATAGAAAAGATAATCAATGGCACATTCCAGGTCCCATACAATATCATATTATTGTATATACAGTTATCTATATGTATAAACATAGAAAAGATAATCAAGTACATTCCTAGGCCCCACACAGATATCATATTATCTGTCTATACGTATATCTATATATCATATATAATAACAACAGAAAAGATAATCAATGCCCATTCCTAGGCCCATAAATATCATATTATCTGTTAATACAGTTAATCTATATATATATAAACATAGAGAAAATATAATCAATACAACATTCTGGGCCACATACATGTCATATATCTGTAATATACCAGTAATATCTATATATATATATATAAACTAGAAGAAAGATAATCCATCCATTCCTAGGCCCCATACAATATCATATTATCTGTAATATACAGTATATCTTTATGTATAAAATACGAAAAGATATCAATGCAATTCCGGGCCCCATCACAATACATATTTTCTGTATACTACAGATAATCTATATATATAACATGAGAAAAGAAAATCACTGCACATCCTGGCCCCATACAATTCATTTATCTGTATATACAGTATTCGATAAAATAAACTAGAAAAGATAATCGAATGCCCATTCTAGCCCCATACAATAATTATATTCTCTGTATAACAGATATCTATAGATAAACATAGAAAAGATAATCAATGCTACATCCTAGCCCCTTACAATATCTATTATCTGTATATACAGTATAGTAATGTATAAAACAAGAAAAGATATCAATGCACATTTCAGGCACATACAATATCATATTTCTGTATATACAGTATATCATTATAAAGATAGAGAAGATAATCAATGCACTTCCTGGGCCCCATATATAACACTATTATCTGTATATACAGTATATCTATATATATAACATAGAAAAGATATCAAGGTCACTTTCCTGAAGGCCCCATACAATGCATTATTATCTGTTATACAGTATATCTAATATAAACATAGAAAAGATAATCAAGGCACATTCCTGGGCCCCATAAATATACATATTTCGGTACTAATATACAGATATCTATATATATAAACATGAAAAGATAATCAATGTACATTCCTAGGTCCCATACAATATCATTATTATCTGTATATGACAGTATTCTATATATATATAAAACATAGAAAAGATATCCATGCACTTCCTGGGCCCTACATATCTAATTATCTGTATATACATATACATCTATAATTATAAAGATTAGAAAAGATAATCAATGCACATTCCTAAGCCTAGCCCCATACAATATCATTATACTGTATATTACAGTATATCTATAGATATATAAACTAGAAAATATAATCAATGCACTTCTAGCCCATACAATATCATATTATCTGTATATACAGTATATCTATATGTAGAAATAAACAATAGAAAAATAATCATGCACATTCCTAGGGCCCCATAAAATATTCATATATCGTCAGATACTACGTCTATTATATATATTAAACATATAAAAGATAATCAATGTACATTCCTAGTCCCCATACAATATCATATTATCTGTATATCACGTTATATCTATATATATATAACATAGAAAGAGATAATCAAATGCCATTCTGGCCCCAACAATATCATATTATCTGTATTACAGTATTCTATATATAATAAACATAGAAAAAAGATAATCATTCACATTCCCTAGGCACCAACATATATATTATCTGCACACTGTGCATTACTTATAAACATAGAAAAGATAATCAATGCACATTCCTGCACCATACATATCAATTATCTGTATATACAGTATATCTAATATATAAACATAGAAAAGATAATCAAGCAACATTCCTGGGCCCCAACAATAGTCCTATTATCTGTTAATTACAGTAGATCTTATGTAATAAAACATAGAAAAGATAATCAATGCCACCATTCCTAGGCGGGCCATCAATACATTTAATCTGTATATACAGTATTTTATTTTTTTCATATATTATAACATAGAAAGATAACAATGTACATTCTAGGTCCCATACAATAATTCATTATCTGATATACGTATCTATAATGATAATAAAACATACGAAAAGATAATCCATGCACATGATCCTGGGCCCCATACAATAATATATCTGTATATACAGTTATCTATATATATAAATTAGAAAAGCATAATCCAATGCACATCCTAAGCCTCCATACAATATCATATTATCGGTATATAAGCGATATCTATATAATAAAAACATGAGAAAAGATAATCAAGCACCATTCCTAGGCCCCATACAATATACATATTTCTGTTATACAGTATATCTAATTGTTAACATAGAAAAGATATCAATGCACATTCCTAGGCCCCATACATAATCATATTATCTGTATATACAGTCTATCTATATATATATAACATAGAAAGATAACAATGTACATTCCTATGCCCCATACAATATCCAATTATCTGTATATACAGTAATCCTATATATATAAACATAGAAAAGATAATCATGCACATTCCTAGGCCCCATACAATATCATATTATCTGTATATACAGTATTATATATATATATATACCATAGAAAAGTAATCAATGCACATTCCTAGGCCCCAACAATATGCATTTTACTGCACTATGCATACTTTATAAACAAGAAAAGATAATCATGCCACATTCCTGTGGCCCCATACAATATCATATTATCATGGTAATATACAGTATTTTATATATAAACATGAGAAAAGATAATCAACTGCACATTCCTCGGGGCCCCATACGATGCCTATTATCTGTATATACAGATGTCTATATGTATAAACATAGAAAAGAAATCAATCACATTCTAGCCCCATACAATATCATATTATCTGTAATACAGTATATCTATATCTATAACATAGAAAAGAAATCAATGTACATTCCTAGGCCCCATACAAATATATTATCTGTATATCACGTATATCTATATATATATAAACATAGAAAGACTAATCAATGCGCACATTCCTATGGCCCCATACAATATCATTATCTGTATATACCCAGTAGATCTATATAGATAAAACATAAAAAGATAATCAATGACTTTCCTGAGCCCCATACATATCATATTATCTGTATATACAGTTATATATATAATATAAGCAATAGAAAAGAAATCAAATGCGCATTTCCTAGCCCCATAGAATATCATATTATCTGTATATACACGTATATCTATATATGAGAACACTAGAAAAGATATCATGCGCATTCCTAGGTCCCATCAATATCATATTATCTGTATATACAGTATATCTATATATATCAACATAGAAAAGAATAATAATGTACATTCCTAGGTCCCATACAATATCATATATCTGTATATACCTATTATATCTATAGTATAAACATAGAAAAGTATCAACATGCAAACCAGTTCTAGGTCCCATACAAATCATATTATCTGTATATAACAGGATATCTATATATATATATAATATAAAACCATAGAAAAGAAATCAATGCACATTCCTGGGCCCCTACAATATAAATATTATCTTTAATACGTATATCTATATCTAAACATAGAAAGATATACAATGGGCGGCATTCTAGGCCCAGACAATATCATATTTAATCTGTATATCATTATATCTATATATATAAACATAGAAAACGATAATCAATGACATCCTAAGGCCCCATACAATATCATATTATCGTATATCAGATATATCTATATAAACAAGTAAAATAATCAATGCAATTCTAGGTCCCATACAAATCATATTATCTGTATATACAGTATATCTATATATATATATATATATATAGTAAACGATAGAAAGATAATCCAATGCACATTCCTGGCCCCATACAATCATTATTATTCGTATATCAGTAAGTCATATATTATATAACATAAAAGATAATCAATGCACATATCCTAGACCCCACATATCAATATCCTTTGACTTATCAGTATATCTTATTATAAACATAGAAATAGATCAAGCACATTCCTAGGCCCCCATACAATATCCTATTATCTGTATATACAGTATATATACCATAGAGTATTATGACTATAGTCATGAGTTAGGGGCTTCCCAATATATTAATCTATTCCTCATATACCATAGAGTATTATGACTATAGTCTTGAGTTAGGGGCTTCCCAATATATTAATCCATTCCTCATATACCATAGAGTATTATGACTATAGTCATGATGTAGGGGCTTCCCAATATTTTAATCCATTCCTCAAATACCATAGGGTATTATGACTATAGTCATGAGTTAGGGGCCTCCCAATATTTTAATCCATTCCTCATATACCATAGAGTATTATGACTATAGTCATGAGTTAGAGGCTTCTCAATATTTTAATCCATTCCTCACATACCATAGAGTATTATGACTATAGTCATGAGTTAGGGCCTTCCCAATATTTTAATCCATTCCTCATATACCATAGAGTATTATGACTATAGTCATGAGTAAGGGACTTCCCAATAATTTAATCCATTCCTCATATACCATAGAGTATTATAAATATAGTCTTGAGT
>JAACNH010000678.1:31350-49942 GCA_019447015.1 Hymenochirus boettgeri
TCCATTCCTCATATACCATAGAGTATTATGACTATAGTCATGAGTTATGGGCCTCCCAATATTTGAATCCATTCCTCATATACCATAGAGTATTATGACTATAGCCATGAGTTAGGGGCTTCCCAATATTTTAATCCATTCCTCATATACCATAGATTGTGCTAATAGATCACTGACTACTTGTTCTAGATTGTGCTAATAGTCACCTGACTGCTTGTTCCTAGATTGTGCTAATAGATCACCTGACTGCTAGTTCCTAGATTGTGCTAATAGATCACCTGACTACTTGTTCCTAGAGTGTGCTAATAGATCACCTGACTGCTGTCCTAGATTGTGCAATAGATCAACTGACTGCTAGTTCCTAGATTGTGCTAATAGATCACCGACTACTTGTTCCAGATTGTGCTAATAGATCACCGACTGCTTGTTCTAGATTGTGCTAATAGATCCACTGACTGCTTGTTCCTAGATTGTGCTAATAGATCACCTGACTGCTAGTTCCTAGATTGTGATCACCTGATTGCTAGTTCCTAGATTGTGATCACCTGACTACAAGGTAAAACATTGTATATCGATCAGTCCCCTGTGATACAATGTATTCATGGTAAATTGTAAATTTTATGGTTGGATATTATTCATTCAGCTCTAGTTTCATTTACAGAACAGTAGGAGATGTGGATTATTATCTTATTATCTAATGGGTAACTCATTCAAATATACACAGAAATGTTCAGTTTTCAGATTATGGGAAAACAAGAATTCTGGGACTCCTGGGAGATGTAGACTAATAAACTGTACGTTATGGATTGCTTAGGGTTTAGACCCCTAATTTAATTATGAAGTCAGGATACCATAAGGTAATAAACACAACTAATACTGTATATTATTATTATTATTATTATATTATTACAGTATAATATAAATGCTGGGAGTTACTGTATCTTTAAGCAAGTATGTAAATAAAACAGACACTATGTAGTACTGAAAGTCACTTTATACAATATAAAAAAACAACAGTCAAGGGAACAAATACTGTATCAGTGGGATATAAGTATGGATTGGCTGCACATGAGAAAATAACATCATTTAATTGGTTGTCATCTCCACTGAAATACACCAGGTCATCTACAGCTGGAATGGAGTATTGACAAAATGTACTATAAATTGGGAGAAGTAAACTTTAAAATATATAAAATATTTAATATTCAGTATTGTAAACATACACAAACACTGGACCAGTTCAGTTTAGTGTAATGTTAACTTGTACTTTATATCTATCGATATGGACCATATTTATAAAGCATTATTGTTACTTTATCATATACTGATATCAGTTATCATTAATAACCATTGTTAGTGTTATATAGTGGTCCTTCACATTTATTAACACCATCTAGTATTAAATAATGGTGATTAGTATTAAATAACACCCGGTAGTATTAAATAATGGTGGTTAGTTATAAATTACACCGGGTAGTATTAAATAATGGTGGTTAGTAATAAATAACACCCGGTAGTATTAAATAATGGTGGTTAGTAATAAATTACACCGGGTAGTATTAAATAATGGTGGTTAGTAATAAATAACACCCGGTAGTATTAAATAATGGTGGTTAGTAATAAATTACACCGGGTAGTATTAAATAATGGTGGTTAGTAATAAATAACACTCGGTAGTATTAAATAATGGTGGTTAGTATTAAATAACACCTGGTAGTGTTAAATAATGGTGGTAGTATAAATAACACCGGTAGTATTAAAAATGGGGGTTAGTATAAATAACTCCAGTAGTATTAAATAATGGTGGTTAGTATTAAATAACACCCAGTAGTGTTAAATAATGGCGGTTAGTATTAAATAACACCCGGTAGTGTTAAATAATGGTTGTTAATTGTAAATAACACCCAGTAGTATTAAATAATGGTTGTTTATGTTAACTCCCTGTAGTATTAAAAATGATCATTAATGTTAACACCCTGTAGTATTGAGTAATGGTGGTTAATGTTAAATAACACCCTGTAGTATTAAATAATGGTGGTTAATGTTAAATAATACACTTTAGTATTGAATAATGGTGGTTAATGTTAAATAACACCCTGTAGTATTAAATAATGGTGGTTAATGTTAAATAATACCCTTTAGTATTGAATAATGGTGGTTAATGTTAAATAACTCCCTGTAGTATTGAATAAAGGTGGCTAAGTGTAATAACACCCTGAGTATTAAATAATGGTGGTTAAGTTAAATAATACCCTTTAGTATTGAATAATGGTGGTTAATGTTAAATAACACCCTGTAGTATTGAATAAAGGTGGCTAATGTTAAATAACACCCTGTAGTATTAGTTAATACCCTGTAGTTAGTAACCCCTGCAGTATTGAATAATGGTGGTTAATGTTAAATAACACCCTGTAGTATTAGTTAATACCCCGTAGTATTAAATAATGGTGGTTAGTGTTAAATAATACCCTTTAGTATTGAATAATGGTGGTTAATGTTAAATAACACCCTGTAGTATTAAATAATGGTGGTTAATGTTAAATAATACCCTTTAGTATTAAATAATGGTGGTTAATGTTAAATAACACCCCGTAGTATTGAATAAAGGTGGCTAATGTTAAATAACACCCTGTAGTATTAATAATGGTGGTTAATGTTAAATAATACCCTTTAGTATTGAATAATGGTGGTTAATGTTAAGTAACACCCTGTATATGAATAAAGGTGGCTATGTTAAATAACACCCTGTAGTATTAGTTAATACCCTGTAGTATTAGTTAACACCCTGCAGTATTGAATAATGGTGGTTAATGTTAAACACCCTGTAGTATTAGTTAATACCCTGTAGTATTGAATAATGGTGGTTAATGTTAAATAACACCCTGTAGTATTAGTTAATACCCTGTAGTATTGAAAATGGTGGTTAATGTTAAATAACACCCTGTAGTATTAGTTAACACCCTGTAGTATTGAATAATTGTGGTTAATGTTAAATAACACCCTGTAGTATTGAATAATGGTGGTTAATGTTAAATAACACCCTGTAGTATTAGTTAATACCCTGTAGTATTGAATAATGGTGGTTAATGTTAACGCACCACAGCTTTGTTAATATGTACCTATACAACCAGAAATCAACTACCAGCAAAATAATTAATCCTGATCTCTTTGTTTGACATTGGAATTGGTAATATGGTCAATTAAAAAGTCTGAATATCATCACAATACGTCTATATATATTTCACACCATTAAATCACCGCAAAATAAAACAACCCCCCACAAAATAGCCATTAAGTAGCCACACAGTGAAATAGCCATTAAATAAGCCACCCCATAGATTAGCCATTGAATAGCCCCATCATGAAATAGCCATTTAATAGCAAACCCACAAGATGGCCTTTAAAAAGTCCCCCAACAAAATTGCCATTGAGTAGCCATACCGTGAAATAGCCATTAAGTAGCCAGACCATGAAATAGCCATTGAGTAGCCATACCATGAAATAGCCATTGAGTAGCCACACCATGAAATAGCCATTAAGTAGCCAGACCATGAAATAGCCATTGAGTAGCCATACCATGAAATAGTCATTGAGTAGCCACACCATTAAATTGCCATTGAGTAGCCACACCATGAAATAGCCATTGAGTAGCCACACATGAAATAGCCATTGAGAGCCATACCCTGAAATAGCCATTGAGTGCCACACCATGAAATAGTCATTGGTAGCCACACCATTAAATTGCCATTGAGTAGCCACACCATGAAATAGCCATGTGTTGCCAGACCATGAAATAGCCATTGAGTAGCAACACCATGAAATAGCCATTAAGTAGCCAGACCAGGAATGCCATTGAGTAGCCACACCATGAAATAGTCATAAGTAGCCACACCATTAAATTGCATTGAGTAGCCACACCATGAAATAGCCATTGAGTAGCCATACCATGAAATAGTCATTGAGTAGCCACACCATTAAATTGCCATTGAGTAGCCACACCATGAAATAGCTATTGAGTAGCCACACCATGAAATAGTCATTAAGTAGCCACACCATTAAATTGCCATTGAGTAGCCACACCATGAAATAGCCATTGAGTAGCCATACCATGAAATAGTCATTGGTAGCCAACCATTAATTGCCATGAGTAGCCACACCATGAAATAGCTATTGAGTAGCACCACCATGAAATAGTCATTAAGTAGCCCACCATTAAATTGCCATTGAGTAGCCACACCATGAAATAGCCATTGAGTAGCCATACCATGAAATAGTCATTGAGTAGCCACACCATGAAATAGTCATTGAGTAGCCACACCATTAAATTGCCATTGAATAGCCACACCATTAAATTGCCATTGAGTAGCCATACCATGAAATAGTCATTGAGTAGCCACACCATTAAATTGCCATTGAGTAGCCACACCATGAAATAGTCATTAAGTAGCCACACCATTAAATTGCCATTGAGTAGCCACACCATGAAATAGTCATTAAGTAGCCACACATAAATTAGCCATTGAGTAGCCATACCTGAAAATAGTCATTGAGTAGCCACACCATGAAAATAGTCATTGAGTAGCCACACATGAATAGCATTGAGGCCACACATTAAAATAGCATTGAGTAGCCAAACCATGAAATAGCCATTGAGTAGCCCACCATAAATTGCCATTGAGTAGCCACACCATTAAATTGCCATTGATAGCCACACCATTAAATTGCCATTGAGTAGCCACACCATGGAATAGCCATTGAGTAGTATGCCATGAAATAGCCTTTAAATAAGCCATCCCACAGACTAGCCATTGAACAGAAAGAACAAAGAGAGACGAACATTCCACACAGTTAGAACAATGCAGCTTTCTATACTTACTGATAACACAAGGCAAGTTGTCAGCCAACCCCCTATTAGAATGTTGTTCATGGTACCGAGGCAGTCAGGTAGCCAGAATACTAATAAGACCGGTCCAGCACATTAGATCCACTTGCATGGGGTCCACAGTGAATTATTAACAAAAAGCATCAAGCCAAAGAGCTGTGTCCTTTCCCTTTGCAATGTTATTAGGAGAGCTGAGCTATGTTCAATATCCAGGACACACACTATGGAAAAGCAGAGGAATGAGACAGTTCCACACACACCCCTCTGCTGCTATAGATCCACTTGTATCTCTTACTGAACTTCAGGATCCCTATGGGTGTCTCTCTGCATTTCATACAATAATTATTGAGAGGGAAGTAGCAAGACCAGCAGGGAAGGTGGAAAGCTCTGAAGAGATGAAGCGGCTCCTATTGGCTGTGTCAGACCCATAGACAGGACAGAACTTAGTTTATTGTGACAGCCAGGGACTATTGGAGGTGCAGTCTGTGAAAGGGGGCGACGGAGACACAGGGAGAAAAAAGAACAATGTACAGACAGATAAGCAACACAGGGGAAAGGGGGAACAGAAAGTCGGGTAGAAGCACCTTGAAAGCAGAGCACCAGAAACCAAAGACCACAAAAAAAAAAATAAAATAATGATTTATTATACAGAATGCGTATATATACCAAATATATATATATATATATATAATACAGAATGCCGTATTATACCAAATATAATTATATAGATATATATTACAGAATGCCGTAAATATACCAAATATATAATATATAAATATAATACAGAATGCCGTAAATACCAAATATATATATATATATACCAAATATATATATAATATAATATTATATATAGATGATATATTATTGCTGTACTACCCTTCTCATCACTCCCACTGTGCATCCTTCCTGGCCTCATTAATTTTACCTGGTATGCATCTGCTGTATTACTCTCTCATTACTTTCCACTGTGCATCCCTTCCTGTCCTCATAGTAATTTACCTGGTATGCATCTGCTGTACTACCCTTCCATCACTTTCCACTGTGCATCCTTCCTGTGCCTCATAGTAATTACCTGGTATGCATCTGCTGTACTACCCTTCTCATCACTTTCCACTGTGCATCCCTTCCTGTGCCTCATAGTAATTTTACCTGGTATGCATCTGCTGTATTACCCTTCTCATCACTTTCCACTGTGCATCCCTTCCTGTGTCTCATAGTAATTTTACTTGTTATGCATCTGCTGTATTACTCTTCTCATTTCTTTCCACTGTGCATCCCTTCCTGTGCCTCATAGTAATTTTACCTGGTATGCATCTGCTGTACTACCCTTCTCATCACTTTCCACTGTGTGTCCCTTCCTGTGCCTCATAGTAATTTTACCTGGTATGCATCTGCTGTACTACCCTTCTCATCACTTCCCACTGTGCATCCCTGCCTGTGTCTCATAGTAATTTTACCTGGTATGCATCTGCTGTATTACTCTTCTCATCAATTTCCACTGTGAATCCCTTCCTGTGCCTCATAGTAATTTTACCTGGTATGCATCTGCTGTACAACCCTTCTCATCACTTTCACCTGTGAATCACTTCCTGTGCCTCATAGTAATTTTACCTGGTATGCATCTGTCTTATCTCATATTCTAGTCTGGTTGTTTATTGAGGCATTTACCATGTGTTTGATTACAGTACTTTACAACTTTTATAATCCTCTGTACGCAGTTTATTTGACATTTTTTAAGTTAATTAATCTGCTGCCATCTGGTGGTGAATCAAGTAATCACATACCAACTGTCAGATTGTTCAGGACAATAACATAATGCTTTACTTTTAATTTTGTTCTGTTGCTGTTGTGATAGGATAGAGCTGTCATTTATGTGGAGCAGCAGAACACGACACAAGACACAATCCAAAACACGTCTCTTGGAGGGGGGTTGGACAGGCAGTTACTCATAGAGATCACAGTTTGCAGCAGTCTGGTGCAGCGTTCAGAGAAGGCAGCTAAGGAATTGTGTAGTTTCCCATTGCAGGTGCTGACAGCCATGAAATGTGTATGTGCAGTACAAGGTAATAAATCCCATCTGTGCAAAGTCCAGGAAAGTGAAGAGTAATTTCTGTCTTCCTGCCAAAAGGTTTCTGCCTCGTCCTTGTCCTCCGGGAGGTAGTGTGACATTCACAGGGGAGCCCTTTCCCCCCTTCCCGCCCACCATCCGTATCCCTCCATGACTCTATCACCCCCTAGCTATAAATTTATTTTCTGCGGTATAGCCCACCTCCAGCCGCCCTGTTGGATTAGTAAAAAAAGCATCAAAAAAATACTTATATTGCTTTGTTCCCCCAGCGCTCTGCATTGCCGGCAGCCTTGTCTGTGATTGGCTGCCTCTCAGCCAATCACAGACGCGGCTGCTGGTCCAGCCCCAGTTTGCAAGTCCCAGCAGAGGGCCGGAGTAGACAGCTACAGGAATGAAGGGAGTGTATGTATGTTTCTGATGCTTTTTTTACTAATCTAACATGGCGTTTGGGGGTGGGCATGGGTGCCTTACAATATATTAAAAATAGTTTTACATGGGGGAGATACCCTTTAAGGAAAGCTGAGGTGTGAATGGGATGGCACTGCCACACTGCAATACAACTGCACTGTAAGGGGTTCATTTTATTTACACATTTACTATACAAACTACTGAAGCCCCAGTGTTAAAGGCCACGTACACACTCTTTTCATTCACCTTATGGCGTTGACTACTATAATGCTCAGTTATCAATATAAACTAAGGCAAAGTATTTTAGAGCCCATTTTAGAGACTGTATATTGTACAGAAATCTACACGATAATGAGTGGGTGCTGGGTATATACTACAAACTGATTGGATGTATAATAATGTGGGGTATTGTAGGAGGGACAGGTTGGAATTAGAGGAGATGTGGGAAATAATCTACTGACCTTTTAAGGGTATGTCCACCCATAAAAAATTTTTCTCACCAAAGGTTCCCCCTGTCCCCCCAGCCGCTATGTTAGTATTATTAGAAAATGCCCCAAACTTTACTTACCTTCCCTCTTTCCTCCGCCGGCTGCCGAGTAAATGCAAGCAGAGGGGCGGGACCGGCAGTCGCGTCTGTGATTGGCTGAGCGGCAGCCAATCACGGACGCGGCTGCCGGGAGCTCAGTGCGGCGGAGGCAAGAGGGAAGGTAAGTAAAGTTTGGGGCATTTTCTAATAATACTAACATAGCGGTTGGGGGGACAGGGGGAACCTTTGGTGACAAGGGATTTACACTAGGGGGAAGGAATCCTAATTGGGAGGGAGAGGGAGGGGGAGAAGGGCTGCAGTACGCATGCCAAACTTCTCCCGGAGGCCAGGTAGGAGGCAGAGTCCTATATGGACCTGCTATCCTCCTGGTGGGCAGTTTTTGGGACTTTGGGGGGGGACTACAGGAGAACCTTATGGAGCTGGGATGTGAGGTAAGGATTTTATTACACTACATGGTGGGGCCATTAGTGGGGGGATTATAGTTTTGGGGGTGGACATGCCCTTTAATGTATCTTTTATATGACAAATTAAAGGTATATGTCACTTATAGGGACCTGCATTGTGATCAATAGTTCCAGTTGGGGTTTCCATATTGCATGGCTTTCTTGCCTGGTATATTATCATACATTTAATTTTAACTGTACAGATTCCCGGGCTATCGTTCCACGTAGTGCGCGGTACAGAGATAAACATGTTTGTGTTGCAGGTAGTTTGATAATAGAATAACATTGCAATGAGTCAAGACACAAGACAAACAAGTTAATGATGATGGAGGATAATCACTGGGTGATTACAGTGTGTGCTGTTATATAAAGGGACTGCGATTACAGCCACTTACCTACAGTATGTAAGGAGATGGGGACAATCTATCTGGAAAATCCTACGAAGGAAAAAAAACAGTTTGTTGTTATTATAGGAAGGAAAAGAGAGAGAGAGAGGGAGGATCTACTGCTGCTTTCCAATAAACCTGCTATTAGCACTCAGGGCTAATTAACACCACAATTGCCTAGGGCACCATCAGGATCACTTTCCATCTTTTCCTGACTCCATCTTGTTGTCATTACAATTACAATCTGCTGTACAACCATCTTCATCACTTTCCACTGTGCATCCCTTCCTATGCCTCATAGTCATTTTACCTGGTCTGCATCTGCTGTATTACTCTTCTCATCACTTTCCACTGTGCATCCCTTCCTGTGCCTCATAGTCATTTTACCTGGTATGCATCTGCTGTATTACCCATCTCATCACTTTCCACTGTGCATCCCTTCCTGTGCTCCATAGTAATTTTACCTGGTCTGCATCTGCTGTATTACCCATCTAATCACTTTCCACTGTGCATCCCTTCCTATGCTCCATAGTCATTTTACCTGGTATGCATCTGCTGTATTACCCATCTCATCACTTTCCACTGTGCATCCCTTCCTGTGCTCCATAGTAATTTCCTGGTCTGCATCTGCTGTATTACCCATCTAATCACTTTCCACTGTGCATCCCTTCCTATGCTCCATAGTAATTAACCTGGTATGCATCTGCTGTATTACCCATCTCATCACTTTCCACTGTGCATCCCTTCCTGTGCCTCATAGTAATTTTAGCTGGTATGCATCTGCTGTATTACTCTTCTCATCACTTTCCACTGTGCATCCCTTCCTGTGCCTCATAGTCATTTTACCTGGTATGCATCTGCTGTACAACCCTTCTCATCACATTCAGCTGTGCATCCCTTCCTGTGCCTCATAGTAATTTTTTTTGGATGATTATTATTATTATCTGTTGTATTCAGTTAGATCAACTGGACTTAAGTTTTTTAGTTCTTGAAGACGTTTCGCTAGTCATCCGACTGGATCTCTCAATTCAGAATGACTTGTACAAGAATCTATGGCAATTATGTACCCTGGAGACCCCTGCTACATACGGGATGACCATGTTCTTCCTCCTGTCTTGCTTTTCCCCTTCACTGTTGGTATTTGTGTTCTTTTCTTTCCTTCTACTCTTTTGACAAAGGCCCAGTCTGGATATCCACAATTTTTAAGGGCTCCTCTGAGATGTTTCATTTCTTTAGCCTTCGCCTCTGTGCTAGTGGGGCGTTCTCAGCTCTGTGTTGCAGGGTTCTGATGAACCCCAGCTTGTGACTAAAGGGTGGTGGGAGTCAAACATCAATAACTGATCTGTGTGTGTTGGTTTTCTGTCTGTCTGCCATGTGCAATGCTGTTTTGACACCTTACCCTGGGCAGTTTCGATAACAAGTATTACCACTATGCATCCACACCTTGCATTCAGACGTTTCCTACAACCTGGCTGTGAAATGCTAATTGGGTCTTTCCATGGTACATAATTGCCAACAGATTCTTGTACAAGTCATTCTGATTGAGAAAGCCAGTCGGATGACTAGCGAAACGTCTTCAAGAACTACTTTCAAGTCCAGTCATACCATGACCAGGATGAATGAATATTACAGATATATACCGTGACCTGGATGGATGATATTACAGATATACCGTGAGTGATGAATGAATATTACAGATATACCGGACCTGGATGAATGAATATTACAGATATACGTGACCTGATGAATGAATATTACAGATATACCGTGACCTGAGATAATATTACAGATATACCGTGCCTGGATGGATGAATATTACAGATATCCACCGTGACCTGGATGGATGATATTACAGATATACCGTGACCTGGATGGATGAATATTACAGATATCCCGTGACCTGGATGATGATATACAGATATACCGTGACCTGGATGGATGAATTTACAGATATACCGTGACCTGGATGGATGAATATTACAGATATACCTGACCTGATGGATGAATATACAGTATACGTGCCTGGATGGATGAATTTACAGAATACCGTGACCTGGATGGATGAATATACAGATATACCGTGACCTGGATGGATGAATATTACAGATTACCGTGACCTGGATGGATGATATTACAGATTACCGTGACCTGGATGGTGAATATTACAGATATACCGTGACCTGGATGGATGAATTTCAGATATACCGTGACCTGGATGGATGAATTTACAGATATACCGTGACCTGGATGATGAATATTACAGATATACCGTGACCTGGATGGATGAATATTACAGATAACCGTGACCTGGATGGATGAATATTACAGATATACCGTGACCTGGATGATGAATTTACAGATATACCGTGACCTGATGGATGAATATTACAATATACCGTGACCTGGATGGATGAAATATACAGATATACGTGCCTGGATGGATGAATATTACAGATATACCGTACCTGGATGGATGAATATTACAGATATACCGTGACCTGGTGGATGAATATTACAGATATACCGTGACCTGGATGGATGAATATTACAGATACCATGACCTGGTTGATGAATATTACAGATATACCATGACCTGGGTGGATGAATATTACAGATATACCATGACCTGGGTGGATGAATATTACAGATATACCATGACCTGGGTGATGAATATTACAGATATACCATGACCTGGATGAATGAATATTACAGATATACCATGACCTGGATGGATGAATATTAAGATATACCATGACCTGGATGGATGAATATTACAGATAACCATGACCTGGATGGATGAATATTACAGATATACCATGACCTGGATGGATGAATATTACAGATATACCATGACCTGGATGATGAATATTACAGATATACCATGACCTGGATGGATGAATATTCAGATATACCGTGACCTGGATGGATGAATATTACAGATTACCGTGACCTGGATGAATGAATATTACAGATATACCGTGACCTGGATGAAGATATACAATTACCGTGACCTGAGGGATGAATATTACAGATATACCGTGACCTGGATGGATGAATATTACAGATTACCGTGACCTGGATGATGAATATTACAGATATACAGTGACCTGGATGGATAATATTACAGATATACAGTACCTGGATGGATGAATATTACAGATATACGTGACCTGGATAGATGATTTACAGATTACCGTGACCGGATGGATGAATATTACAGATATACCATGACCTGGGGAATAATTTACAGATATACGTGACCTGGATGAATGAATATTACAGATATACCGTGACCTGGATGAATGATATTACAGATATACCGTTGACCTGGATGAATGAATTTACAGATATACCGTGACCTGGTGAAATTGGAAAAAAACAATTGAAAATTTACAGATATACCGTGACCTGGGATGAATGATATACAGATATACCGTGACCTGGTGGATGAATATTACAGATATACCGTGACCTGGATGGATGAATTACAGATATCAGTGACCTGGATGGATGAAGTTCCCAATATATAATCCATTCCTCATATACCATAGAGTATTATGACTCTAGTAATGAGTTAGGGGCTTCCCAATATATTAATCCATTCTCATATACCATAGAGTATTATGATATAGTCATGAGTTAGGGACTTCCCAATATTTTAATCCATTCCTCATATACCATAGAGTATTTGACTATAGTCTGAGTTAGGGCCTTCCCGTATTTTAATCCATTCCTCATATACCATAGAGTATTATGACTATAGTCATGAGTTGGGCTCCCAAATTTTAATCCATTCCTCATATACCATGAGTATTATGAATATAGTCATGAGTTAGGGGTTCCCAATATTAATTCATTCCTCATATACCATAGAGTATTATGACTATAGTAAGAGTTAGGGGCTTCCACTATATTAATCCATTCCTCATATACCATAGAGTATTATGACTATAGTCATTAGTTAGGGGCCTTCCCATATATTAATCCATTCTATATACCATAGAGTATGACTATAGTCATGAGTTAGGGACTTCCAATATATTAATCCATCCTCATATACCATAGAGTATTAGACTATAGTCATGAGTTAGGGACTTCCCAATATTTTAATCCATTCCTCATATACCATAGAGTATTATGACTATAGTCTTGAGTTAGGGGCTTCCCTGTATTTTAATCCATTCCTCATATACCATAGAGTATTATGACTATAGTCATGAGTTAGGGCTTCCCAATTTTATCCATCCTCTATACCATAGAGTATATGACTAAGTTTGAGTAGGGACTTCCAATATTTTATCGATCCTATATCCATTCCTCATATACCATAGAGTATTATGACTATAGTCTAGAGTTAGGGACTTCACAATATTTTAATCCATTCCTCATATACCATAGAGTATTATGAATATAGTCATGAGTTAGGGGCTTCCCAATATTTTAATCCATTCCTCATATCCATTCCTCATTACCATAGAGTATTATGACTATAGTCTTGAGTTAGGGGCTTCCCAATAAATTAATCCATTCCTTATAAACCATAGAGTATTATGACTATAGTCATGAGTTAGGTGCTCCCAATAATTTAATCCATTCCTCATATACCATAGAGTATTATGAATATAGTCTTGAGTTAGGGGCTTCCCAATATTTTAATTCATTCCTCATATACCATAGAGTATTATGACTATAGTCTTTAGTTAGGGGCTTCCCAATATTTGAATCCATTCCTCATATACCATAGAGTATTATGACTATAGTCATGAGTTAGGGCCTCCCAATATTTGAATCCATTCCTCATATACCATAGAGTATTATGACTATAGTCATGAGTTAGGGGCCTCCCAATATTTGAATCCATTCCTCATATACCATAGAGTATTATGACTATAGTCATGAGTTAGGGCTTCCCAATATTTTTAATCCATTTCTCATATACCATAGAGTATTATGAATATAGTCATGAGTTAGGGGCTTCCCAATAATTAATCCATTCCTCATATACCATAGAGTATTATGACTATAGTCATGAGTTAGGGACTTCCCAATATATAATCCATTCCTCATATACCATAGAGTATTATGACTATAGTCATGAGTTAGGGACTTCCCAATATTTTAATCCATTCCTCATATACCATAGAGTATTATGACTATAGTCTTGAGTTAGGGGCTTCCCTATTTTTAATCATTTCATACCATAGAGTATTATGACTTTAGTCTGAGTTAGGGGCTTCCAATATTAATCATTTTCCTCATATACCATAGAGTATTATGACATAGTCTTGAGTTAGGGACTTCCAATATGTATATTCCTCATATCCATTCCTCATATACCATAGAGATTATGACTATAGTATAGAGTTAGGGACTTCACAATATTTAATCCATTCTTCTATATACCATAGAGTATTATGACTATAGTCATGAGTTAGGGGCTTCCCAATATTTTAATCCATTCCTCATATCCATTCCTCATATACCATAGAGTATTATGACTATAGTCTTGAGTTAGGGGCTTCCCAATAAATTAATCCATTCCTCATAAACCATAGATTATTATGAATATAGTCTGAGTTAGGGGCTTCCCATATTTTAATCATTCCTCATATACCATAGAGTATTATGACATAAGTCTTAGTTAGGGGCTTCCCATATTTAATCCATTCCTCATATACCATAGAGTATTATGACTATAGTCTTGAGTTAGGGGCCTCCCAATATTTGAATCCATTCCTCATATACCATAGAGTATTATGACTATAGTCATGAGTTAGGGGCCTCAAATATTGAATCTATCCTCATATACAATAGAGTATTATGACTATAGTCATGAGTTAGGGGCTTCCAATATTTTAATCCATTCTCATATACCATAGAGTATTATGAATATAGTCATGAGTTAGGGGCTTCCCAATATATTAATCCAATTCCTCATATACCATAGAGTATTATGACTATAGTCATGAGTTAGGGACTTCCCAATATATTAATCCATTCCTCATATACCATAGAGTATTATGACTATAGTCATGAGTTAGGGACTTCCCAATATTTAATCCATTCCTCATATACCATAGAGTATTATGACTATAGTCTTGAGTTAGGGCTTCCCTATATTTTAATTCATTCCTCATATACCATAGAGTATTATGACTATAGTCTTGAGTTAGGGGCTTCCCAATATTTAATCCATTCCTCATATACCATAAAGTATTATGACTATAGTCTTGAGTTAGGGCTTCCCATTGCTAATCATTCATATCCATTCCTCATATACCATAGAGTATTATGACTATAGTCTAGAGTTAGGGACTTCACAATATTTTAATCCATTCCTCATATACCATAGAGTATTATGAATATAGTCATGAGTTAGGGGCTTCCCAATATTTTAATCCATTCCTCATATCCATTCCTCATATACCATAGAGTATTATGACTATAGTCTGAGTTAGGGGCTTCCCTATAAATTAATCCATTCCTCATAAACCATAGAGTATTATGACTATAGTCATGAGTTAGGTGCTCCCAATAATTTAATCCATTCCTCATATACCATAGAGTATTATGATATAGTCTTGAGTTTGGGCCTTCCCAATATTTTAATCCATTTCTCATTACCATAGAGTATTATGACTATAGTCATGAGTTAGGGACTTCCCAATAATTTAATCCATTCCTCATATACCATAGAGTATTGAATATAGTTGAGTAGGGGCTTCCCAATATTTTAATTCATTCCTCATATACCATAGAGTATTATGACTATAGTCTTTAGTTAGGGGCTTCCCAATATTTGAATCCATTCCTCATATACCATAGAGTATTATGACTATAGTCTTGAGTTAGGGGCCTCCCAATATTTGAATCCATTCCTCATATACCATAGAGTATTATGACTATAGTCATGAGTTAGGGGCCTCCCAATATTTGAATCCATTCCTATCTTACCAAGAGTATAACTATAGTCATGAGTTAGGGGCTTCCCAATTTTTTAATCCATTTCTCATATACCATAGAGTATTATGAATATAGTCATGAGTTAGGGGCTTCCCAATATTTTAATCCATTCCTCATATACCATAGAGTATTATGACTATAGTCATGAGTTAGGGGCTTCCCAATATAATCCTTTCCTCATATACAATAGAGTATTATGATATAGTCTGAGTAGGGGCTTCCCAATATTTTAATCCATTCCTCTATATACCATAGAGTATTATGATATAGTCTTGAGTTAGGGGGCTTCCCAATATTTAATCCATTCCTCATATACCATAGAGTATTATGATAAGTCTTTAGGTAGGGGCTTCCCAATTATTAACCATTCCTATATTACCATAGAGTATTATGACTATAGTCATGAGTTAGGGGCTTCCCAATATATTAATCCATTCCTCATATACCATAGAGGATTATGACTATAGTCATGAGTTAGGGGTTTCCCAATATTTTAATCCATTCCTCATATACCATAGAGTATTATAAATATAGTCATGAGTTAGGGACTTTCCAATATATTAATCCATTCCTCATATACCATAGAGTATTATGACTATAGTCTTGAGTTAGGGGCTTCCCTATAAATAATCATTTCCATTAAACCATAGAGTATTATGACATAGTCTGAGTTAGGTGCTCCCAATATATTTAATCCATTTCTCATATACCATAGAGTATATGATATAGTCTTGAGTTTGGGCCTCCCATATTTTAATCCATTTCTCATATACCATAGAGTATTATGACTATAGTCATGAGTTAGGGACTTCCCAATAATTTAATCCATTCCTCATATACCATAGAGTATTATGAATATAGTCTTGAGTTAGGGGCTTCCCAATATTTTAATTCATTCCTCATATACCATAGAGTATTATGACTATAGTCTTTAGTTAGGGGCTTCCCAATTTTGAATCCATTCCTCATATACCATAGAGTATTATGACTATAGTCTTGAGTTAGGGGCTTCCCAATATTTGAATCCATTCCTCATATACCATAGAGTATTATGACTATAGTCATGAGTTAGGGCCTCCCAATATTTAAATCCATTCCTCATATACCATAGAGTATTATGACTATAGTCATGAGTTAGGGGCTTCCCAATTTTTTAATCCATTTCTCATATACCATAGAGTATTATGAATATAGTCATGAGTTAGGGGCTTCCCAATATTTTAATCCATTCCTCAATACCATAGAGTATTATGACTATAGTCATGAGTAGGGGCTTCCCAATATATTAATCCATTCCTCATATACAATAGAGTATTATGACTATAGTCATGAGCTAGGGACTTCCCAATAATTTAATCCATTCCTCATATACCATAGAGTATTATGAATATAGTCTTGAGTTAGGGGCTTCCCAATATTTTAATTCATTCCTCATATACCATAGAGTATTATGACTATAGTCATGAGTTAGGGGCTTCCCAATATTTTAATTCATTCCTCATATACCATAGAGTATTATGAGTATAGTCTTTAGTTAGGGGCTTCCCAATATTTAATCCATTCCTCATATACCATAGAGTATTATAACTATAGTCATGAGTTAGGGGTTTCCCAATATTTTAATCCATTCCTCATATACCATAGAGTATTATGACTATAGTCATGAGTTAGCGACTTCCCAATATTTAATCCATTCCTCATATAACCATAGGTATTATGACTATAGTCTGAGTTAGGGACTTCCCATATTTTTAATCCATTCCTATATATCATAGAGTATTATGACTATAGTCTTGAGTTAGGGGCTTCCAATATTTTAATCCATTCCTCATATACCATAGAGTATTATGACTAAGTCAGAGTTAGGGTGCTTCAATATATTATCCATTCCTCATATACAATAGAGTATTATGAATATAGTCATGAGTAGGGACTTCCAATAATTTAATCCATTCCTCATATACCATAGAGTATTATGAATATAGTCTTGAGTTAGGGACTTCCCAATATTTAATCCATTCCTCATATATCATAGAGTATTATGACTCTAGTCATGAGTTAGGGGCTTCCCAATATTTTAATCATTCCTCATATACCATAGAGTTATGACTATAGTCAGAGTTAGGGGCTTCCCAAATTTTAACCCATTCCTCATATACCATAGAGTATTATGACTATAGTCTGAGTTAGGGACTTCCCAATATTTTAATCCATTCCTATTATCCATAGAGTATTATGACTATAGTCATGATAGGGGCTCCCAATATTTAATCCATTCCTCATATACCATAGAGTATTATGACGAATAGTCATGAGTTAGGGCTTCCCAATTTTTTATCCATTTTCATATACCATAGAGTATTAGAAATAGTCATGGAGTTAGGGCTTCCCAATATTTTAATCCATTCCTCATATAACCATAGAGTATTATGACTATAGTCATGAGTTAGGGGCTTCCAACATATATAATCCATTCCTCATATACCAATAGAGATTATGACTATAGTCATGAGTTAGGACTTCCCAATAATTTAATCCATTCCTCATATACCATAGAGTATTATGAATATAGTCTTGAGTTAGGGGCTTCCCAATATTTTAATTCATTCCTCATATACCATAGAGTATTATGAGTATAGTCTTTAGTTAGGGGCTTCCCAATATATTAATCCATTCCTCATATACCATAGAGTATTATGACTATAGTCATGAGTTAGGGGTTTCCCAATATTTTAATCCATTCCTCATATACCCATGAGTATTATAAATATAGTCATGAGTTAGGGACTTTACAATATATTAATCCATTCCTCATATACCATAGAGTATTAGACTATAGTCATGAGTTAGGGACTTCCCAATATTTAATCCATTCCTCATATATCATAGCGTAGA